>CM041208.1:22987285-23033810 GCA_023065735.1 Coffea humblotiana
AGGTTATGTACATTTTGCATACGGCGTAACTTTATTTATATATGGTGTAACTTACTTTCAACAACGTATAATTCTAGAACAAAATTTTGTGAATCCCACATATATTATTAAAAATGAGATATAAGATGAGATCTGAACTGTACAATTTTCTTTTGCCAAATCTTAACTGTAAACTGTCAGGACCGTTCCTACCCCTCTTCCGGTGGAAAGTGGGATGAACTTCCCACCGTAGGCAGAAAGCCTATTAGAAGTACAACTTGGCATGAGTATTTTGTCCATGTTTTTGGGACCCAGTTGAGAGAAGGTAACCGGCAGAGGTTGTTATGATCTTAAGGAGCTGACAGCAAATACTTGGTTTGGGTCGTTAAATGAATTAGTGAAACTACAGATGCTATACTGGGATCAACTGGGCCATCGAGTGGGTTGTCCAATCTGTCTTTCTAGAAAATGTTTTTTTTTTTAGTTACTATATTGTAAGGTGGCTATAAAAAGTCATTTGCATTTTTAATGATCACGATGTCATTGTTTATGTCTTTAATGTTAGTTGCATAATGTTGGAGGAAAACAGGGGTTGGAGCCGGTGGCGGATTTACACTGGGGGCACGGGCCCCACTGCCCCTTAAATTTCTATGATAGTTATAAAAATTTGATGTAATTTCAACTGTGCTCCTGAAGTTTTGTGTATCTATTGGTTTATAGGCCCTACTGCCCCCTTAAATTGCTATAATACCTATGAAATTTGATGTAATTTCAAGTGTGCCCCCTGGAGTTTTGTGTATCTATTGATTTATATGCTTTTAAAGTTGTCTTTGATTTTACCTGTTATTACAGCTACCGTAAAAAGGGTTTTTTCAATGATGAATATAGTGAAGAATCGGTTACAAAATAGAATGGAAGACACTTGGATGAATAATTGTTTAGTTACTTATATTGAGAAAAATATATTTCGTGAAGTTCAAAATGAAAAAGTTGTAAACCGTTATCAAAATATAAAAACTCGTCACGAGCAATTGTAAATGCTTTAGTTTGGAATTATTATTATATTAATAATTTTGAATTTGTCTTTTAATGTTTTGCATGAAATATATGCATTATTTGTACTTGTTGGTGAATATTTTTTTCCTTAAAAGACTAAAAAAAGAGTAGGTAAAAAATTTTAAAGTTATTTTTGCCCCCACTGAAAATTTTTTCTGGCTCCGCCACTGGTTGGAGCCAATTCACAGATACCAACAAATCAGTGGACACTACGAATTATACGCGGCTGAACGATGGTAATTTTTTCTAACCAATCAGTGGATGATAATGAGGAAGAAGACATTGGCATAAACAGTGATATCGAGCATCTAGCTTGGTGAAGGGATGCAATAGTATTTGATATTTGTGTTTTAAATAATGTGTTGGGTCTGACTTCTTACATTATCGTCAAGTGCATTTGTTCGACTATATATACTAATTTGAACACGGTATTGTAATTGACAATTATGAAGATATTGTTGCTTGCTTGTTTATCACAACAAAATCTTTAAATTTAGCATTTACTTTTAAGAGTAAATTTTGTTTTTTATTATAATTTGGTTATCCTTATCATTAGATAATGTTAATATTTAAAAAATCTCAAATTTTGACACTACTTTACTAGTCAAATTTGTGATTTATAGTATGTCATGTCCAATATAGCTAGTTACGGAGTTAGGACTTAAGTTGATAACCATCTAATTATTTCAATAGTTGAAACGTTCAATCTTTGAAATATTAAACAATAGTTGAAACGTTCAATCTTTGAAATATTTGTATTATGTGATTTATGTTTGTGATTATTTTATTTACAATCTCAATTCTAGTTTCTTGGTGTACTATGTTAATTATGTTTATGATTACTCATCTACAAATTTGATATCGATTTGAAAGTCACCATGTTTGACTCAGATGGTTGTTCAGAAGGTAATCCAAGACTTAAAGGTGGCAGAGGGTTGTTTAGAAGTTTCTTTTTTTTTTTATTGTTCAGAAGGTAATTCAGCACAATTTTCTTTTCCTTCGGAATCTCATTTTTGTCAACTTAAAAGAAACTTTTTTCAGGGCCGCCTACACATCATATCCCTAATTCATCAAGTCATCGCAAACCCGATTTTCATTTCTTGATACTACTGCGGTTGATGATTCTTTCCTCTTGCTTCTTGCCTTCATAGTAACTATCTATTACGTGCATAGAACCAAATTTACAAGCACTTGAAATAAGAAAAACTAATGGACATTTTGAAAAGTACACTGAGATACTGTATTATATTGTATCAAACTTTAATCATGTTAACCGTATTACTGTGCTTGTCAAGTCTCTTACAAGTTACAACTATTCTACCCAATGGAACAGTTTATCCTTTTCCATTAAAAGCGATCTTTTCAAGTTTTTATAAGTTCTCTACAGCTCAATAGTATAAAGCTCGAAATAAAATTCAATGTCACATACTTTGCACAACCCACAGCCTTATTTGAAAGAAGATCTTAAAGTAGCGAATGAAGAGTTTTTCGTTTTTGATTTCCTTCTATGGAAACAGAAAGAAAAATAGGCTTGTATTGCTAAAGTTATAGAAGCATATATTAATAGAGAACCTAAATCATGTGTCCAAATCGCTGAATGTATTCCAAGTGAAAGATTCATAAGGCACTATGAGATGCTCGCAAGAAAACTGTTATTGAAAATATGGATGTGTAGATAAATCTATAGCTTACAATTGACTGAAGAACGATGCAAATATTTAAGGATTAAAGAACTAAGAAACCGGCCCAGCTTATAAACCCTTCAGGCCATTCAACAAATTATTGTTGTCACATCCTATGTTGTTCAAATAATATACCTTTACTATTTCACAAAGTCGCAAACTTCTGTCGAAATTTTATTTTATTGAAAGGTTTTCGAAATAAAATGAAAGGGAGAAATTCCTGAAAAGGAGTACACTAAGTTTCTATTTAATCAAGTTTACCAAAGATTTCCTTTGGAATAATATTGCAAATTTCTATTGACGGACTCTTCTCTCTCTCTCTATGGCACTTTTTTGGTTTTTTTTTCTCTGCACAACTTTTCCCAAAATAAAAATATTGAGTGTTGCCTCCAATCTCAAAGAAAAAGAAAAATCAAATTAAAAAGGTAAGTGAATTTTTTTTTGGATAAAAAGAAGTTTGGGTGAATTTAACTCTGATCACCACTATAGATCAGGATACAATAAAATCAGAGCAATAAAAAGTTTGGGTCAAACCGAAAATTGGCCAAGTTCCGGTCCGAATTACCCTAAAAAATCAGATGCAATAAAACTCGATCAAACCCGGTCAAAAATCGGTTTTGACCGGCAAAACCGGATGAACCGGTTTGATATCAAAGGTCTGGTGGAACGCGGAAGAGAAACTTGATGAGGTGTCAAGTTTCGGCTTTACGTTTCTTCCGATTTGTACTAAAAGAAGTCTCCAACTTTCAAGTCACCAACGGTGGGAATCCTAGTGGGCCCGATGGAAAGATATAATAGCGGCCTTCTTAATTGAAGTAGATACCTGACATGGCATGCGTAGCAGAGTTGGAGACCTCAGCCTCAGTCCTGTCGCCCAATTTTTTTTTGAAAGATCAAAACATTTTCAATATTATGTTTTGGCCCCTAGATTGTTAAAAATTATTAATATATCTCAAATATTTCATACTTATAAATGTTGTCCTAAAGTTCAGTGTTTATATTTCAATTAAATCGCATAATTTTAATTCTAAACTTGTTAATGTTCATTGAATAATATAAATTGCGACTTGATCATTCTAATTTTTTTGTATTTTTTTGTTAAATATATTTGAAACATCAAATATATATGAATATACATTTATTAATATTAACATGTTCTTAAGTATTTTACATATAATATTTTAATTTTTAAATAATTTTTATTTATGACATCATCCCGGTTCAACCCCTATCGAATCCGGTCGAATCCATTGACCCCTGATCCCTGAACTCGATCGAGTCGATATCCGGTCCGAATTTGAAAACATAGTCTCCAGAACCATGGGTCGCTTATAGAAGTTCTACAAATCGTCCATTAACACAATTATTACATCGACAATGGATGTGTTCGGAACCATAAATGACTTACAAAGGTTCTTACAAATCATCCACTAACACAGTTCTTAGATCGGCACTAAAATTCGACAACCTCTTGTGAAAAATTGACCGGTTCTTGTCAACTTGCGTTAACAAATGAATAGATACATAGGCTGCACGAAAACAACATAGATAAAGTTAATTGACGTTAGCACTTTGTGCAAGCTCATACTTATCTGATCTCTGACCAAGTGGAGCCCGCTCGTGTGGGCCTGGATAGTTTTTTTCCGTTAATCCAAAACGAGAATTTATAGCCCTTGTTCCTTGCTACTTTGTGTTGAATTGGAAATCAACTTCCAACTAGAGTCCCTTAAAGTCATCATCTAGCTGAAATACAAATCAAAGTTATTGATTATTCAATCCAGTTCATTCAAAATTGGTTGTCAACTAATGCTGTTGGACGTGGACTTGAATTAGAAGTAATTAAGATTTCAAAATTGATTTGATATTGATGAAACTTGAAATTCATCTGTAAGAAATTTAAGTTACTAGAGATTGACTTCCTAAAGGTGTGAGACGAAAAATTAACAAATCAAATGTAAATCAAAATAAACAAAAATGCCAGCTAGCTCATTTTGATTAGTCTTGTTTACATGCCTAGTAACCTAGGACGAAAACATCAAAAATACACTTGCTCCTATTATGAGGTTCCATTAAAACCATACACAAACAAACCAGTTTTTACTTGAATTTTTCTCCTTGTTGAACTTCTAAGTGCATAATCGAGCGAAATACGTCTTGGTGGATTAAATAAGGGCTACAAGTATGGTGGTTTTGTGATGACCGCAAGGAGACGCAGGAAAAGGTCTTTGCTTATTGCGTCTAATGAGATGAACTAAATTGGTTCTTGAATATTTCGTTGAACTTTTTGCTTTTGTAATTTCTTGTGAGTGTGGTAAGACATTTACTATAATTGCAACAACCAAAGTAATTTCTTAAAATATATTAGTTTAAGAGCACGTACGTGGCATTACCTGTCTCCAATATTAATGAGTGTGTTTGGATTGCTGAATTATTTCACATAATATTTTGCTTGCATCATAAATACATTTTTCAATCTACCATTTTATATTCTCAATTATTTTTTTATCTCACATACATCATATCACAAAAAGTGTTACAGTAATTATTTCAAATAATACTCTTTCCAAACACACTCAATAGTAGTTATTGTTTTAATGGTCAATGTTGATGTACATATACCAAGAAGGTATCCATCAAAGGATCAAATTTAGTTACAAAATTTTTTTATATCAAAAATGGTTATGTTGAGTACCAGCAAGTTCGTGATCGATCTTCGTGTGCTACCTTACTGTGTATCTTTGGGGTAAGACTCTAAACAGCCTTGGGGGATTAGTCTGGCCAAAAGGTTGGAATACTCTTAAGTGAAAATAAAAAGTTATGTTGAGGAAATTATTTCTGGATACAATTTAAGAACTAAAGACCATTGAAAATAAATAATTAATTGCCACGGATTCCATTCTTTACAATTTGGCATCTCTAGACTTTTGAGCATTTTCTCTGATAAAACCACAAAGTAAAGATTTTTTTACAGGTGGATTATCCCACCAAATTAATAAGCCAATCAGAAACTGAACTTGAAGTCAATGCACCAAATCATGAGCAATGGATCATACACATAAATAGGTGACGTAAGTGGGGTATACATATAACATTTAACTCATTCACAATCAAGTTTTTTATTTATAAATTCCTAAATACCTCAACACGCGATTTTTCTGCAAATATACAGGTCGTTTATTGAGTATAGGGGTATTAGGTGTCGATGCTGCAGGGAATATTTTCAATTATCGGTGATTTTCGAACTCCTTTATTATTTAGACTATAAGCATGAAGTAAAAGTAATAAAATTAACACTAAAAAACTCCTAGAGGTATGGAATTCCTTACTACTTTTGCAAATGAGATACCGGTTAAGTGAATGCTATTATCTTGGCTAGTTATAGCGTAATTTCTTAATGTATGTGAAACCTACTCTCGTAGTAAATCAACTATACTTGTAGCTAAACCATACCCACTTTCGTGGTTATGAAATTAACTACAAGATCATTTCTTCTATGAAATTACATGAAACAAGTCACTAAAGCCACATAGGTGCTCCTCTAATCTCGTGAGTGAACTCCCTAGGTTTATCACTTTCTTGAACTAGTGTTAAATTCCAATTCTCATTGCAAACTTAACACCTTAAGATTATCACAACTAATGGGCGGTTAATCATGATTAGAAAAGCAAAAGTGATAAATAACTTGTTCAAAATAATATCATCAAATAACCAAGTAAATATCACTAACAAGATATAGAAAGTTCATCCATGCTCTAGGCATAAACTTTAACTAAACACGAAAACAAGATTCAAACTTGTATTATAGTTAAACATGAACTTAAGTACAAAAGAAAGAGTGATAGAAGAGAAGTTACCCTTGTCACATGAGCTTCAAACTCTCCATCTTTGTTCCTCAATCTTCATCCAAATCTAACTATAAATACAAGACGGAAAAATTACACTAACTATTCTATACTACCCTAATTAATGAACTAAGAAAATTCTAGTGAAAGCTACATTTTGGTGAGTTTCTCTAGCCTTCCATTTTAAAATGGTCTCCAAAAGCTATATTTATATAGGAATTCAAGAGCCAAAGGAGTTGTTTCTAGTTGTCATTTTTTACTCTTGAAACTGTCAAAGATTGCTTCTCGAAGTTTCCATGCTCACTTGATCATTTCCAGCCGGAATCTTTGCAAAAAAAAAGTAGTCAAAAAGGTTGTGTGAAAAGAGCACAAGTTGCAAAGTAAGTTGCAGCCGAAATCCACTAAAATGCGGTAGAAAATGCGGCCTGTGTCCGCATTTTGACTCCCGTTTTACTCTTTGCAAGTTTGCACTTTTCTAGGCAGAATTCATCCTTGCTCTGTTTTTTGTCCAATTTCAACTGATATTTTCTCAATATTAGAAGCCGAAATAGCTCTTGTGTAAAACATGAAAGTTGTAATCCTTTGCGTTATCTTTCCAATGAATCAAGAATAATCCAATTTGGAATTCTGTGGACAGATAAATGACCAAAATACCCTTGACTGGTCAAAACCTTGTTTCAGCTTTCGACCATGAACATGCACTTCTGTATATCAACTTTTTGACTAGGAAAAAGATTGCACTGGATTTTTATGTCTTCATACAAAATGTAGATCTATCTCTTAGCTTCAAAATGGTGTATAAATCACCTCAATCCGATGCTTGTAGCTCCAGATATAGCCGAAATACCATAAGGTGTCAAAACTGTCTTCACTTGCATTTCTTCCTTTGAATATTTTGCACTTCATGTCTTCTTTAAACCACTTCAAACCATCATTAATCATCCAATTATTTTCTCAATTCACTCCATTAGATGATTGAATCATTAAACCTACCAAAAACATGAAGTTTTCACCATTAAAATCCATAGAAATGCAATTTTTACCACTTAAACCACAAAATATACATTTTCACTAAAATCCTAGTTAATTAGCTAAAAACATGACTAAAACACACCAAAATTAAATAATAAAATACACTAAAAACACGTAAAATAAATACTTATTAATAGGCGTGGCAATCGGGTCAAAAATAAGGGTAACGAGTTGGGTTGAAATCCAGGTATAACAAAAAACCTACTGATCTGAACACGACCCGCCAACCTGCAAAGGGTAGAATACTTGACCTAAACCTGAAATTTTTGGATTGGTGAGTCACCTGAATGTCATCATATGATTTGAAACACAATTTTAATTTACTAATATACCACTATAGTTTCTAACAGAACCAATTTTGCACAAGGCTAATTACATAACCAAGTAATAAAAGTCTCAATAAAATAATTCCAAAATAGATCTCAAATAAATTAAAACACTGTAAAAGTGTTTTATCCCAAATCAGATATAAAATAAATTAAAACACGATAAAAGTAGAAAATAATGTAATATATTATTTGTCCAAATATATTAATTCTAACTTCACACAAGTTAAACAAATTCATTTAGGATTAATGATTAATGCCATGGGAAAAAAGGAATAACTTAGTTTAGTTAGATAAAATATTTTTATATTTATTAAATTCTTTTTAATTCATAAACGAGTTATCGGATCAACCCATGGGTGACCTAAATTCGATCTATTATCTTTTCAGCTTCGACCCGATTCTGATCTAAATCCGCAAAATTTCAATTCAAACCCATTAATTTCATGTTAAATTCGTATGGTGTTTTCAAGTTGTATCGAAAATTACCACCCCTACATGTAAAGCAAGTCTTTACAATTTTCACATGTGATATTATATAAATCTCGGGTCTATATAAGCGTACGCTGGCGGCACATTGCTACCACAGCCAAAATCTCACCCTCAAAATTTCCTTTCCTTCTCACAAAGTCTCCCAGCTGCGATACTTTTTTCATTCTTACAACTCTCACTCCCATTATTCTCTTTCCTTCTCACAATGGTTAACTTGATTGCCTCTCACATTGTCAAACCAGCAAAACCAATCCCCACAAAAGTAATGTTTTTATCTGAGTGTGATCAACGTGTACCCGTGACTCATGTAACTATCGTCCATTTTTACAAGCCAGAAAGTCCAGAATTGCTAAAAGATGCCACTGAGGTTTTGAAAGAATCACTAAGCGAAGCCTTGGTGGCGTTTTATCCGCTTGCTGGACGTTTATACCAGAAAGATGGGGGCCGAGTTGAGCTGCAGTGCAATTCCATGGGAGCTTTACTTGTTGAAGCAGAATCTGAACTCAAAATACAGGATTTCGGAGACTTCTGTCCAACCCCACAAATCCGTGCCCTGATCCCACCTATAGATAACAATAATACTCCCCTTCATGAGGTACCACTCCTTCTAGCGCAAATTACAAAGTTTGCCTGTGGTGGTGTTTCTATAGGCTTGGCCGTGTCACATGTCATTGCGGACGGCCACAGCGGGTGTCATTTTGTTTCCGAATGGGCAAAGATTGCACGTGGTGAAAAATCTGATGATCAACCATTTCTAGATCGAACAATTTTTCAGAAATATGAAGACGATCACCCATCATCAACAGCCCCAAAATTACAATACTCGGACTTTTTCCCACTACCCGTCCTCATAGGCCAGTCTAGCAGCTTGGAAGAGCGTAAAAAGGCTACCATCTGTGCCATGCTTAAGTTAAGTAAAGACCAAATTGAGCAGATCAGGAACAAGGCCAACTACCAAGATTTGACGATTCACAAAACTAGCAATCAAAGCCCCTTTAGCCGGTTTGTAGCAGTATGTGCACATATATGGAAGTGCTTATCCAAGGCCCGTATGCACAACCCCGCCCAAGAAACGGTTCTATATGTGAATATGGATTTTCGCAATCGGCTTAAACTACCCTTGCCCGGAAGGTACTTTGGAAATGCTGTCTTACCTGCACCAACAAGAGCCATTGTAGGTGACCTCCAATCGAGGCCACTAAGCTATGCTTCAAGCAAAATTAAGGAAGCAATAGAGAATGTTACAGAGGAGTATGTAAGGTCATATCTTGTTTGTATGAAGAACATTCCGGAGGTATCTAGCAGTCGACATTTTCACACCGTTGGTTGTCCGCAGGGGTTGTTCTTAGGAAATCCCAATTTGCTCGTTACAAGTTGGGTTGGTCTGGGCTTGTACAAAGCCGATTTTGGGTGGGGAAATGAAATTTTCATGACCCCTGGGTCAGTAGGTTATGATGGAAGACTCTTCATTATTCCTAGTCCTAATGGAGATGGATCGTTATTTATACCATTGCGCCTACAAGTAGAACACATTAATGCTTTTAAGAAGCATTTCTATGAAGATACATGATGATGTAGACTTACAAGGTTCGTTCTAATGTAATTTGTGTAGTTTCATGGGGCTCAGTAAAAAGCTTTGTCATATGTAATGTAAGATTTAGGTGCCACTAACATTTGAATTTATTTGTTGGACAGGGAACCTACAAATTGGCAGCTGGTGGAGAACAGTTCAAATTGTTGGACGTGGAACTTTTAAGAAATGTGAAGATGGAGTAAAGGGAAGCCAAAAATTTGTCTCCAAAGTAGTAGCAAATAAGAAGACTTTTACTCCTTTGAGATAGCTAGTATGACCTTTACGATGTCCTTTTTCTTAAAAAAAAAAAAGGATTAATCTTGTATGTATCAAAAGTGGATACATTAATGAGCATGGATACTTGTTATTTCATCTCAATTTGAACTGACTCTCAATTTCAATTTTTACACATGTTGTATATATCTATATCTGTTATTGTATATACTGTCAATATATATATATGATTAATTTTTTTTCTTAAGCAGAGGCAATAGCCTCCACTTTTTTTTTTTTAGTGTAAGTAGGAGGACTTGAATCCAAGATCTCTTGCTTACACTGCCTGCCCCCGTATCACCCAACCCATTCCTCTCCCGTATATAAGATTAATTAAAAAAAATATGATGTATAATCTTTTTCATGATAGTATTACTTTTTAGTGTCAATCTATAAAACTTGCTTCTTATACAGTAAAATTTGAATTATGATGAGCAATGTGTATTGGGTACTTAATTGTCATATTCCATCCCATAGCAAAGAAACTTGTAAATTGCATAATGGCATATCGACTACTAGATTAAGCTAGGAATGGAGTAGCTTTGGAACCACCATGGACACTACAAAAAATGATCAACCATGCGCTTGAATTTATTTAGAGAAAAATGGTGACCATGTAATCTTTTTTGCCCTCTCTTGTGGAATAACATTTATAACCTATCTTATTTTAGTCTGAGGGGAAGAAAGAATCCAAGTGAGCTATATGAGGGGTGAGTGGGAAAGAACTCATATAAAGTAGAGGAGTACACTATTAGACATCTTAAAGAAAAGGACTTATAGTCCAAGAGGAATTTTATATTCCTTCTCAATGGCCAACTTCCCAAATCCAGATTGGTTCTATGTAATCAACTCACTGCAGAGTTCCCTTCATGTCTTCTAGCTTCAACCATTCCTGTTCATCTTGTCTCAAATTTAGAGATGCCTCCACCAAAAAAAAAAAGAATAATCATACAAAATTACCCTTGCTTTTTCGAAATTTGATAAATAGAACTCTTTTGATTATTTTCCAAAGTCTTTAAGGTACTTTACCATGTCATGATTCTCTCTCTCTATTTTTTTTTAAAAAAAATTACTACATATTTGTAAATTCCTTTTTGGTTAATTGCCCTTTTCTTGGATGTTAAAATAGGCAATACATAATATTTCTGGAATGAGATTGATGTCAAAGTAATGAAATATCATCTTCTTATTAGCTTGAAATTTTTGGGTACATTCTATCTTTGATATTTTAATTCGAGGAGCCCACCATCCCTTTCAATAATTGATATTTGTTAAGTGTAAAATTACAATCATTATTCTTTGTCAACATCCATTTTCCAAGAGAATTTTATGAAAAGTTGAGAGTAAATGTGAATCTCACAAAAAGATCGCCATCCAATTTATCAACTTAAAAGGAGGTCTTTATAATCTCTATATTTGAAAAAAAAAAAGGAATAATTTCAAAAATTTTAAGTGCTATAGACTTGTTCTTTTTTTTTTTTTTTAAAAAAAAAAGGTACCGTTAAATCCTATATAAAGGCCTAAGGTCAATTCTCTTCTTCGGCAAAAGAGTTGATATTTTCAATCCATCAACATCTAATTTGCTGGCACCATTGTCCTTCCAAATCCCCTCTACGTTATTGGACTTCGGCCTAATCATCATTAGCCCAACCAGCTGAAACTTCCTTCATTGGAAATTACACGTGGTGGCTCTCTGTGCAGCCCACATATATACATTTATTTTTCCCTGGGGGTCCTACTATGATGGAAAACCAAGGAGAGGAGCCCAAGCCCACCTTTCAATTAGACAATGACTCGATACAATCCTTAACCAGGAAGAATTTTCAAACCAAGCGTAATGCCACAATTTAGGAGCTATATACATAGAGATAATTAACTTCCACAATGCATATAAAAGTGCCAAGTGATATATTAGCTGCTTAATTAACGAAAAATTCGATACTAAGCGACATTGCAACTAAACAATAGAAACAAATTAAAAGATAATTCATCTCTTTGATTTTAAGATTCTCATGTTTGTATCTATCGTTTAATAATGTCGTGATTTATATTCGTTTTCATAGGTGAACTCTTAATTAATAACATCTCCTAGAGATTGGTATTCCAATGCTATTTACTTGTCTAATTTAAATTTTCTAAGGCACTGCAAATAAAATTAGAACTTGCCAAGGTTTTTTGTCAAGCAAAACTATAATTCATGGATATGAGCTAGAAGGTTTCTAAAAGAGAATGAAATCTCAAGTACATAAACCTGTACTATGTACATGAAGATATAGACTACACAGCCAACTAAAACACTTCAAGAACAATCCCCGCACCAAAGCTAGCTGCTAGTTTTCACGAGTTATAAGGTATCTTGCGAACAAGAACCATGCGATGGCAAAAGCAATAACTGATGCAGATCGAAAAAGCGCTGTATTGTTATCCATCTTGTTTGTCTCACTTATCCTAGTTTTAACATAATGTATATGTACTGTGAAGACATCAAAATTTTAGCATTTTTTTTTCATTTTTTTTTCTATTTTTGTTCATTTTAGTTGATTTTTGTTTATTTTGTTTTAGTTCCATTTTGTTAAGAAAATCATTTTTTATTAATTAATTCATTCATTGGAAAGAAAAGAAAAGAGAAGAAAGAAAAAATCAAAAAAAGGGGGGTCACGCGCACGTGTAGGCCACGTGTGCACCATCTTCCAGCAGTACAAGCCATGCACAAGGCTTCAGTACAGCAAAAATGGCAGCAGGCCAATTCCTCCCATTTCCACTTCATTTTTGTTGCGTTTTTTTCCCTCCAAGTCTCCAGTACATGGCCACTTGGTCTGAATCCAACACATCAAGAATTTTTTGGGTTTAAACCAATCTAAAGGCTACAAATCATCCCCAAAAAAATCTGTTTTCATCTCATCCTTTGATGTTAGGGTTGGGGGGTATTTTGTACCTATAAAAAGGCTCAGAAACGCAGCCAGAACAAGAGGGAAAAAAAGGGGGGCGGCGGACAAAGAAAAAACAGCAAGAAAGGAGAGAAAATCGAGAAAAAGAAGAGGAAAAGAGAGTAGAAAAATTCTGGTGAGGAACTTCAGCCAGGATTGGAGAGCTGTCAAATTTGCTACCAAAATCCGACCCCGAATCTAAGTCTTTTAGGCATTATTTTGTCATCAACACTATCTACACGTGTAGTGGTGTAACTTTTGTGAAGAAAATTTCCCCAAAAAACATCGTTAAATCCCTTGAATTTGAGCCCGAAGTTGGGTGATCGTCAGCTCTTGGAAGAAATTTGCAGCAAAGGCGGAGTTTTTCGGTTTCAATTGCTCACGCCTGATTTCGTTTCCTTTGCCGATCTGAGGTTGCGTCTCACCTTTTAGGTGCAAAAAGGTAGTTTCTTTTTCCATTTTTTCATGCATATAACATCAGATTCGCATCAGAAAGGTTGAAACTTTTGTTGCAGTGCTTCTTGTCCATTTTTTCTTCAACTTTGCAGATCTGTTGGGGGGGGGGGGGGGGGGGGTTTGAGTTATAGTTTTACATTGTGATTATGTTATTTGCTTTCATCACAAAAAGGGGAAGGGAAATCTGTGAATGCTTTGGTTAGAGCCGTTCTTTCATCAACAACGCAAGTTTGTTCCTTTTTTGTTTTGTCCTGGTGCTCGCTCAAGAAAGGTTGCATAATTCTGGTTCGAAGCTCTGTATGTTTAGATATTGGAGTTTTTGTGTAGAGAATGAGTTTTCATAATCTTTTACCTTGATCCAAATTTTAATGGTTGGCTGGAACGTGCGTAGTTGTCTGATGAGAATATTGCACAAGAATGAACCCAGAACTGCATAAGAAAGCTTCGAACAACCTGGATGATTTTTTAAAAATATTTGCAGTTTGGCCCCTCAATTGTTACATAATTCCAATATGGCCCCAACACTTCTGCAAATGAACCATTTTGATCCCTTTAAAGTTTTAATCATCTTTTGCATGTTTTAAGTGAGTTTTTGGACAGATTAATTCCGATTTTTAAGACATAATTAGGGTTTAATAATTTTGGATGGGTTTAATGTCTTCTTGGGTTTAATGAAATGAGATAAGAAATGGTTTAGAATTATTTGTTAGGTTTTGGTCAGTGGGCTTGTTTTATTTTTCCTTTGAGTTTTTTCTGCTGGGTCCTAGAGCTAAAGCCCAATTATTTTGGTCGGGTTCCATTGTTTTTCCTTTGGACTTTCCGTTGGGTTTGGGGAGATTCTTGGCCCAAATAAAAAGCAAATATGGCCCAAAGACCTATTTAGTTAAGCAATCTGGTAACAAAATTTGCAAATTAGTCCCTAGACTTTTAGTAATTATACTACGGCCCTAATCACTTTAGTTTTCTTTCAATTAGATCCCTAATTTAATTGTAAATATGTCTTTAAACTTTATTTTTCTTTAATTTTGACCCCGGATCTTTGTGATAATTTAATGTGACCCCCAAAACTTTCTTAATTTTTATAATTAGGTCCCTAGCAAATTTGATTTCTTAAATAGAAGTTGCTTTTCTTCTTTAATTATTAATTATATTTCATTTGTATGCTTCAATTGATAGATTTCATGTTTATTTTCGTTTCTTTATGATTTATTTGTTAATTAAAATGGGGTCTTGATCATTTTGTTAATTTTGGAGTTAAATAGGACGAATCCAACAACCATTAGCTACTACTTCAAGGGAGGTATCTTCTTTTGTTATTTTAGATCCTCTTATGTGCTCTTATGTGTTTTTTTATGTATGTAATTGCATGTTTTTGAGTGATTTTTCTTTTAGTTATTCGTTTTATTTGTTTTAAGTTTCATATATTTAATTTAATTTTGATGATCATTTGAGAGGCATTTAAATGCCAAATTGTAATAGATAGGGGTTCAAGACATGTATTTAGTTAGAATATGTAATAGATAGGTTCCAATTTTGCCTAAAATGTATTTAGTTCGGTTATTATTTTTTAAATTTCCCCCTTCAGATTGTAGTTTGGACCTCAAATGTAATAGTTAGGTCCTCATGTGTGTTTATTTGCTTGTGTGCTTGCATGCCTATGTGTTTACATGTTTTACTCGCTTTCTTAGGAGATTTGCATCTAGATATTATGCTTACGTGCTATGTGCTCTATATGCATTATGTGTTTACTTGCTTTAATTATGCTTCATATGATTTATTTAAGTTATAATAAATACATGACGTCACCACACTAGTCCAACGCTAGTTGTGGCCATTCTCCCAGATTTCTCGCTAGTCTAACGCTAGTGAAAACTTATAGACATAGACTAGTCCAATGCTAGACCCTTAGGGACTGTCCACGCGCTAGATCATGTTTGCGTGACAATCACTATATTTCATGCATATTTTCTAGTTTTTAGGATCTTTACCATTTTGTATAATATTTCCTCTATATGTATATCCCTTATCCTATGTGCGAAACATGGTATTTAGACTTGCATTTCATTTAAGAAAAATTAGAAATAGGTTAGATCATTTGCTTGATTAGATTAGGAGAGCGCCCTTCAAATATGGGAAATGGACGAGTATGGCTTTTTAGCCTTAACACGCTCATATGCCCTCTATCAAAGGGAAAATTGAAGTCACGAATGTTAGTCCCCCATACCCGTTATGTTACATTCCTCTTTTTAGGTCACGTATGGTTATATATTACAATTTTTCTTAAAGTCTCACTCTTTGCATATTCATGACCTCTTCTAAGAATCATTTTAGGCCTCACAATTAATGTGATTTGCACCAATTAAACTTTGAAGAGATATTTCGACTCTCCCGATATATATTAGGTCTGGGTTTGCATCCATATAGTAACATCTAAATGTGATAAATTTTATAGATTAAATTAAGAAAATTTTCGACTAAATCAAGCAACTAGCCTTGGTTAGGTTGAAAGGGTGCCTTAAATCAATTATTTGCCTTCCCTTTCTTCAACTGTGACTCCGGAACTTTTTTCTCTTATTTTCAAAGACCTGGAATCGTTTAAAAAGGTTTTACCTATTTTTAAAAAATCTTTTTATGTAACTTGGTACATCTTAACTCAATACCAAGTGACGACTTCTGTTTTTTCCTAAAAACCCTTTTTAGACTATTATTTTGGGCCAAAATCATCGCACTTTTTAAGTCCTATTTTAGGCCCTTTTTCTTTATTTATTCTCTAAAAATCAAAAACTCATTTTCACTTAAAATTAATCAAAAATTCATTTTTACGCCACGTAATTTATTTTTTCAAAAAATGGGGCGCGATATACTGTCAGTGAATAAAAGATTAATCCATTTAATTTTGATAAGCAGCTTTTTACAAAAATGTACTTCAAGCGGGAACATACCCATCATAAGCCCAAAACTGTGTTACAAATGCACAATTATGACTATTCGATATTTGTTTGGCATTTTGGACTCCTCATAGCCTCGGGCCGCCTCATAACAGTGGTGCAACATCCAATAAAACTCGTCAATCAGTTGCATGTCAAATATAAATTTTAATATTTTTTTTTCAATAATTATTGGGTCAAGTGATAAGAAGTTTGATACCCTCAAGCGAAGTTTTGGATTCGAGACTTTGAATAGAGAAAACAATATTGGGAGAAGCACCCTAAAAAAAATCCAACATTGATTGACTCCAGATTAGTTGGGGCACTATGAGGTCACTAGCCACTGAGAGTATAAAAAAAAAAAAGGTATATGTTTTTCATCTTGAATGTTTGCTTATAGCTCTTTTAATATGTATGTAGTTTTACATTAAAAAAATATATGTAGTTTTAGAAATATGATGGACAATATTGACATTCCACTTTTCCTTTTTGGCGTTCTACCCTTTCTGTAGTAAAGTATTATTCAACGTGCATGAAGCAAAGGAAATGTCAATAACTATGGATTTGACTCATGTGAATGGAGAAAATAGTGTTGAGATAATCATCCTCAAAAAAGAATATGACAATACTCAAGCCTAATTAGTCAAGGTCAATGCGGTCACTAGATATTGGGAGGTATAAAAAAAAAGTACATGTTTGCAGTCCTGAATCTTAGCTTATAGCTCTTTCAACATGTATGTAGCTTTACATTAAAAAAAATATTTATGCAGTTTTAAAAATATGACGGACGATATGGCTAATTTCTTAAAATATATGCATAAAAAAAAACATCCCTCAAATGCAGCTCTGACACACTATATTTCTAAAACTATACGTGCCATGCTGAGTCAGCACGGCACTGTCAAAGCCTCTGCCAAAATTTCAGTGTGGCAGAGGCGAATTTTTTTTTTATTTTGAGTCTGTCCGCTGCCGTGCTGACTGGGCACGGCAACGGACAGCCGGTCAAAAAAAAAAGGAGGCCTGGGGCCTTTGGCAGCCTTTGCAGGCGGCTGACGAAGGCTGCCAAAGTCATGTGACGAGCATGGCTTTAATTCTGACGAGCATCGTACGCAAGTTATTGCGTTAATTCTGACCGCTACCATGTCCAATCAGCACGGTAGCGGTCAGATTGCTGCAAAAAAAAATCTAACCGTTCGTCCCTTTCAGATGAACGGCTAGATTTGATTAAATTCGCTATATAATGGTCCACTATTGCCGGTTTTGCTCGCTCACTCTCATTTCTCATTCTCCTCCGAAGCTCCTCTCTCGCTTTCTCTCAGTCTCAAATTTGCTATAGCTTCTGTTTGGATTCGGAATCTATGAAATCGGCACCGTAGTCAGGCAGTTTTGCTGGAGGCTCAAATGCGCAAGGCTTGGGATCTGTGAAATCGACATCGTAGTTAGACAGTTTTGCTGGAGGCTCAAATGCGCAAGGCTTGAAAATTTGTTGGCCGAAACTTTCTTTAATAGATTGGTAGTAGCAGAAAATCTGTCCGTCACTTTTCATAAATTGCAGGAATTATACTCGGTTGCTGACAACTACATTACCAGGTTAATTGGTGCAGAATAGTGTAAATTGATTGTCTGATTATAGTTAAAATTTTATTAGTTGGTTTTAAAAAATTGAGGTTGATTGGTGGATAATAATATTAATTTGTACAGAAAAGTTGATTTGCTACTGAAGTGAAAGTCGAGGGTTAACATCAAGGACCAGCTGTTGGTATCGCCGTGTTACGTGAGACCGTCGTGCTAATCAATTGCGGTGCTTCAACCAAAGGCTGAATTTTTTAATAGTACGATCGTATTCGTACAGGTTAGTAATTTAAATTGTTATTAATTACATTATTTATATTATGTTAAGTAAACATGTAGCTTATTTATGTATTTACATGTTATATTATTTATATTATTTACATGTTAAGTAAACATGTATTTATATTATATTAAGTAAACATGTAGTTTATTTATGTATTTACATGTTATATTATACTGTCATCAAATGATATTAATTAAATGTGTTTTTTGCATAGTGTGTTGATGTTATACTATATTAATTAATAGTTAATGTAAAGTGTGATAAATTTATTTATAATTTTATAATATTGATGTGCTAAAAAAGAGTAAACTAGTGTATATAGTGATATAGTGTTGTCGACTATGACTTATATAAAATTTTGTAATTCATATAGAATTAGTATATAATATAATTCATATAGAATTACTAGAACAATTAATTAAAATTATTGGTTTTTACATGCATAAAATACATTAATTAACTAAACATAAGAAACCTTCCCGTCAATCGAAGTACAACCTTGTCGTGCTACGGGACAAAAATTTTGCCTTTCACCATACATTATTTAATCAATAATTTAATTCTTACCAAAAATAGAAGTTGGACTACATGTGGCTTTTGCAACCCAAATTCCGACAGGTTTATCCTGTTGTAAATATTTAACTCAAGATCAATTGTCATGATACGTTACAAGTAGAATAAAAAAGAAAAATGTTATAACCTGTAAATATCAATAAAAAAATTTTGGTGCAGAGATTGATATAAATGAAGAATTCATGTACGTAAGACTTTTGTAAAATATCATATATGCTGCGTGTGAGGTAAAAATATAGTTAAAAAACATATAGAATGGAAGATTCTTGGAGGATGCAAAAATGTTGTTTCGAGCAAAATAATGATCTGAATTGGTTGTATAACAACTATTATGCATTTAATAATGGTTTAATAATAATACAAAATTTAAGTAAAAGACAAACGGGATATTTACAATACAAAGGGCATCTGGGGACATGAATAATGAGTTTAGGTTCATGTATTTATTTTAAAAATTAATGAAACGAATTATATTTAGGATTATGGTTAAATTTAATTTAATCAGGTTATTTTGAAAATTAAAGTAATGAAATTTATTTAGGATGGCTGCAAAATTCAAATTTACTAAGATTATTATAAAAATTATATAACCGACTATTTTTCAAGATTATAGATAAATGAATAAAGATATAATCAATTTACTCGTTACTTGTGATAATAATTACCAGTTATATTTGGCAATTATGTTTAAATATTTTACGGTAACCAAGCATGTAAATATATATCTTTATTAAACATTTATAACACCTTGTTACTTATATGTAAATTAGGGTTAATATGTCGAGCGATAACTGTATGGTACTGCAACTATATTGGGGAGGAAAAATTGTATACGCAGGAGGCTCAATTTTTTACGATCCACCTATGCCCAAAATAGTTCTCCTCCTGACAGAAATGGTGGGATACGATGAATTATTAGACAGAGTATACAATATCATGGGTTTAGATCGGAATAGGCAAAGGATAAATTTGATATTTCAAAATTGCCCCCAACCTGGTATTTTTGGTGCGATGCCTTTGGTTGATGATAATGGAGTGACTAGTATGTACTACCTAAAATCTGGTAGTCGACAACCCACTAAAATTTATGTTGAAGTGGAGGACATACCAAATTATTGTGGTAATGCTAGTCAAACCTTTGAAATTGGAAGTGGGATTGAGGCCGAACCACCTTGCCATTTATTCCAAACTTCGAATCTTCATCACAATCAGCTTACTCAATTAGAGACGGTCGATGATCTTCCGTCCCGAATAGGACGAAGAAAAGGCAATATGCGCTGCAGAGAAATTGACCGCTCCAACAGCCAATAGTCGGCCAAGTATGGCATAAGTCAACAATTATGGCTCATGCTGCTGATATCCCGACTTCCTCAATGTTAGACCCTCTTCCGTATACCGACATTGATTTTAGTTGATGTCGAAATTGGTTCCGAACCAGAGCCAGATGATGACGATTCTGGTAGTTGACGACGACCAAGATAATGGTCCATCCGGTTCATTCCATCCAAGCACGGGATCAGGGGACATTTACTGAACCCTTTTTAGGAAGTGAAGGTCCCAGTTTGCGATATGAAGCAGGAGTTGATGCTGTACTGCAGTTTGACCCTCTCGAAACTCGAGAGGCCGAAAAGTTAAAGTTCTGGAATGAGCGCACGAAAGAATTGGAGTTGGACCAACTGTTCGAAACGAAAGAACATGTAAAGCGAGCAGTTAAATTGTGGTCTATAAAAGAGAACAGAGAATTCAAAGTTCGGGCTAGCACACCTACAACTTGGTTTGTGCGCTGTAGAGCGCGAAACTCCACACCTCCCGTGCAATTGGCAACTTCGTGCAACTCTCCGTGCCTCTCACAAGATGTGGATGATCGTGTCACTGTTACCTGAGCATACATGTGTCCGTGTGTGCAATACCAATGACCATCGGGGATTGAGTGCCGATTTAATCGCCCAACATATTATTCCCCCACATTATCAATGGTCCACTGTACAAAGTGAAGGAAATACAGACTTCTGTGAAAAGGAGTTTCACGTCGATGTGACGTACAAAAAAGCTTGGTACGCCAGACGTCGTGCAATTGACATTGTTTAATGGTGATTGGCCGACATCTATTTCCACAACTCCCAACATACATACAAGAGCTCCAATTGTCCAGCTCTGGGAACGGTTGTAGTTTGGGACCCTCATCCATTGAGTACAGCATCACAGACGATTTTTGACTATATATTTTGGGCATTTGCTCCTGCTATCCAAGCATTTCGTCACCTGAAAACCGGTCATTTGTGTGGACGGTATATTTTTTAAAGGGGCCATATCGAGGAAAAATTGCTAAGTAGCGGTTGGGTTTGATGCATGTAACCGTATCTTCCCTCTAGCATTTGCACTCGTTGATGAGGAGAACAATCGAAGTTGGAGTTGGTTCATGAGATTATTGCGCATCTCACGTATGTGGAGATGTACAAAACATATGCGTGATTTCAGACGACCACACCACGGGAATCATCTACGCCATGCGGGCCTAAGGAGTGGACAGAGCCGTTGGGGTCCATCGATTCTGTGGTTCATGTTCGCATGTAATTTCCAGCAGAAATTTAGGAATGAAAGGTAATTTTTTGTACGATCCCATAAGATTACCCGTAATAATTATTTTTTACTTTCCTACATATGGCTAGTTTGATCGATTATTAAGTAATGCGGGAATTGTATATATAGGTTAAAGAGTCTCATGTGGGGTGCCGGAAGGCAAATCAGACTCGCAAGTACGGAGGATTATATGAGTGTCATCTTTAGTCTTTCACCCGAGGCATATGCCTGGCTAACTGGTGGATCCGTTAGGCCAGAGCAGTGGGCCTCATGTAAAGATGGAGGATATCGTTGGGGTCATGCAAACAAACAAATAGGCCGAGTGCTTCAACAATTTCCTGCGAGAAAGTCGCTTCCTCCAATCACTGTCTTGATCCGATACACCTTCAACCAAACAATGGATTTGTTTGTGAAAATCACAAGATGGCCTGGGATCAAGTGTATCACTTGCCACTGTATGGATGGGAGAAATATGTTGCAAATGAGCGAAAGGGCAGGCGCACTCGGTGCAGGTTTCGATCATAGGTGGGGAATTTATTGCATTACCACTGCATATCGCCAAACTCATGTAGGTGGTCATGCTCAAACTGTTGACGTTGGGAATCGCACATGTACATGTGAAAATGGAGAGAACTCAGATTCCCATGTTCGCATGCGATTGCAGCATGTTTTAGGTCTGTGTTAGTCCGATGTCACTTGTCGGGTCGGAGTATACATTTGAGGCTTATCAAGCACATATGAGAGTCCTTTCAACCCGCTAAGGGACCCGAAATATTGGCCCGCAGCAGAGTTGAGTTTGAGCCTTTTCTGATCGTCTGAAGCAGAAAGCACCTGGACCATTGAAGACCAGCAGAATCAGGAATGAGATGGATCGAAGATGTCCTGATGCACCCGTCGCTGTACTAATTGCTTACAACCCGGGCACACTACTCCTAATTGTCCATTCAGTGGTTATTTTTATAAATAACCGCTGAATTGTATATGTTGTTGTCCGTCCCTCTGGATTTGTAATTTTTATTATATAAAATGTACGAATTATATATTAATTTTGAATCGTATGTCGTTTGGATTTTGAAAAAACGTGGACATGTGCCTATGATTTGTTAACTATATAATGCTAAATTCGCATGTTTATAGTTTTATCTAATCAAACTCTCTTATACTATGCCATTATTCATTGGAATCCGAGCCCAAAATATATGAATAATCTTTTACTGAAATTTGTTCGTGCAGGTTAATGGAGAGTTGGCCTACCACATCCCGGGACCCGCACATCAGGGACCGATTAACGATGCTGTTCTGTATCTACAGTCCGAGCATAGGTCCGCCGCAGTTTTCAATGGCGTGGGTGCAGACCTTGATGTTAGAAGATGTGACAAAAGATTCTTTCAGCCCCTACGCAATTTGGATCCACGAGTTGCGCACTATATCGATCAAGCAGGATTTCGTGGATTCGAGTGGCTGGATATCTGACTGTAGACCATGGACTCATCACAGCCCTCGTTGAGCGCTGGAGACAGGAGACGCACACATTCCATCTTCCTGTTATGGGCGAGTCGACGATAACTTTGCAAGATGTAGAGGTGCTATGGGGTCTACGTGTGGCATCCAGTTACACTGCATCACATTAGGCGAACTGTACAGGAGCGCAAACAGTTGGTGAACGAGGTTTTAGGCTTTTGGCCGGAAGATGCGATGTTAAAAGGTGGCCGCCTGAAGATGTCTTCTATGTACAGACGGTTGACTACGCCAGTACCGCCGGATGCTCCAATGAACTGGTACGACAGTATGCTCGCATGTACATATTGATTTTATTGGGTGGTCTACTATTCGCGGATTCATCGGGAATGTTGTTAGTCTGAACTGGTTAGACTATGTTCGAGATTTGGAAGCAATGGGAGATACAGTTGGGGTCAGCGACTCTAGCCTGTTTATACTCACGTATGTGTCACGCTTCCCGCGCTTCTACTACTACCACAGGCCCTTATCTATTATCCAAATGGGCATGGGAACGGATTCCCAGCATTCGACCGGAGGTATATCCAGCGCCTGAGACAGGTGAATTTCCGGTAGCAGGTAGATGGGCAGCTGAACGTACAGGGGTTGATCCGCCGGTAGGCAGCAGCTACTATCGTGAGCATATTGCACTGCTACGCACGGATGAGGTATTTTACATGTTAAAACTTCGGTTACTACGTTAATATACCCAATTCTTTGTTAAAATAAATAATTAATTTTTCGTTATGCAGTTCATATGGATGCCATACAGTGAGGAAAGATTGGCCGCACTACCTGGATACTGTAGACACGGGGAGCGCATTTGGCGGGCCAGATTCCCCTCGTATTTTGGCACATTATTGAGTTTCACTGTTCAGATCGAGTCATGCGTCAGTTTGGATTTGTTCAAAAGGTTCCCGACCTGTTAAATCCGAACGGGGTTCATCAGCTCGATTTGTCTGGTTATCCTGGAAGGAATTGGGCCCAATTTCATAGGGTGTGGATACAATATTGGAATGCTCGCGCAAATGCGGAGGTCACAGGTGAGCTTGCGAATACATTCAGACCATCGAATGATTACCTCAAATGGTATCACGAGCACACTATTCTATATATTTCGAACCCTAGTGACCAGAATCCGCAGATGGGCCAAATGCTTCAGGGAGTGTCTGGACAATTTGAATATATGGTATGCATTTACTTGGAAATTTCTGTCATTCGAAACATTTTTTTAAGCATAAGGTGCGTTATATAATTATTTCTTAAACAACTGGGCGACTATTTTTTTTTTACAGATGGGTGTTATGCAGCGTATTGGTCAGCAGACACAGAATGTTATCAATGTTGATGATATTAACGAAAGAGCATATCCACGTCTGATGACCATCATGGATGGTGCATATGGGTCGATGCAGTACCTCAGACGTTTTGATCGTATGGTTGTAGGACAGTCCGATCCATTCAATTCTAGGCATCCTTCGGCATCCAATATCCCATTCCAAACATCAGGTCGACGAGTTCCATCTCAAACAGGACCTTCGTCTAGTCGTGGTAGACAGAGGAGACATGGTCAACACGATGGATCGACCGTTGCTGAACCTAGCGTTCAAGTCACGGGAATAGA
Organism: Coffea humblotiana; assembly: GCA_023065735.1. Taxonomy (NCBI): domain Eukaryota; kingdom Viridiplantae; phylum Streptophyta; class Magnoliopsida; order Gentianales; family Rubiaceae; genus Coffea; species Coffea humblotiana. The sequence goes on from CM041208.1 coordinate 23,011,980, forward strand.
TACTGGTCATCCGCACACGCATCCCGTTCAGCAGTTCACCGCATTCGAATCTGCACCAGTGCCGAGTATAGATCGGGGGATGGCTGCAACACCATCACAACAATTTCCTCCATTTGCTGCACCACCAACGCCAGTTGTAGACATGCATGGAGGTGATCCATGATTTTCTTATTCATCACAATTACCTCCATATGAGCATGTCCCCATGACAGGAGACTTTCCTTCCCCTGCGGCATTACACCCTATATTCACTCTTCTTAGTGGATCGGGAGGCACTTCTTCATCGTGGGAGCTTCCTGATTATTACAGTCTAGGACAGCCATCAGTCATCCCGTCTACCGGCCAGCTAAATTATGCATCCGATCATGTATCGACAGGAGATTTTGTCACCTACCGTTCCACGAACGAGTCTGACAGCAGCGATACTTCCGATGCATTAGAGACGGATGACGTTGACCCTGATAGTGGTTCCAGGGATGATCTGTCGCCACGTGATTATCAAAATCATCCTGGTGTCGTTATTGGCGAGCGACAAAGACGACGACCGAAGAGATTTTGCTGTCCTTCCACAACGCCGCAAAATGTCAGTAAGGGTAAGGGGAAGAGCAAAGGCAATATGCGGCCCTAAGCATTGATCACGTGTAAATAATGACTGTGTTAGGTAGTAATCTAATGAATGCTACTTTCCTTAACTTTAAATTTAATCCGCATTTAATTTCATATTTTCCATTGCCCTAATTACTTAAACCCTAAACCCTACATACAAAAGTGCAATCCTAAATACTTGATCCGATGTCATTAAAAAGAAACCCACTAATGTTGCAAATAAATAATAAACTAATGTTACAAACATGAATAACGGATTAAAGAGTTAATGACAATGTTAATGATAAGGGCACCAAAGATCCATGGGGCTAAAATTAAGAATAAAAATTGTAGGTAAAAATATAAATTTAAAAATGTAAGGGGCCAAATGCAAAGTCCATTGGGCCCAATTTTTTTTACTAACCTTTATTCATAATCTATTCAAATTTAGGCTAATTAGACTACCAAAGTGATTTACAAATTTACAAACAAAAGATTATTCATACTAGTTTCTAAAGTTGTTAACATGAAATCCTAAACTTAATAAATTTATTTAAACCCCTAATTATACCTAAAATGTCAGAATTAATTCACAAAAAGACACATTAACATCATAAAAAAAGGCCAGGACTCCAAAAAATGAGAATTATATCCATTTTTTGCAAATGTTGAGACCCTAGCAATATAATGCAAAAGTTAGGGGACAAATTATAAATATAATTTATGGATTTAGATCAAAATCAGTGAACATGATAACACAATCAAATTCTCAAAAAATTATAACATGCCTAAAACACATAAAATATCTAAAACTACATATTAAAAGAAAACAAAACAAAAATAAAAACAAAAGCTTGGTCCATATTGTTTAACCCAACCTTTAGCATAACAAATTTGGACTTTTGGATGAGGCGTCTAATCCAAACAGAAATTACTTACATGACTCTAATACAATGAATGTAAACTCAAATAAAATATACGAGTAATTCCAACATAAAACTAAAGTAATTAAATTTAAAATCTAAAATTAGTGTTGGCTTTTGTTCTTAATTTGAAATACTGCAATTAGTCATTTTTGCTATAAATTTACAAAACGAACTTTGCATGCCTCGAAAGAAACACACAAAATCATGCAATTCATAATTTATATTAAACTATATTGCACATCAAAAACTCTAAAAACCTAAACTCTAAAACCTAAAACCCTTACCCTAAAATATTAACACAAAAATCCTAACCCAAAAATTCTAAACCCTAACTCTAAAAACTTAAACTCTAAAATCTAAAACCCTAACTCTAAAACAAAATCACGCAAAACCTTAACCCAAAAATCCTAAACTCGAACTCTAAAATCCAATCGCATGAATTTTTTTTTTTGGAATGTCACACCGAGCCGTGCTAACTGTGCACGGCTCGTGCTGACAGAAATTCAGTCCGTGACTGAATTTTGTGTCTGCGAGCCGTGCACAGTCGGCACGGCTCCCTGACACAAATTCAGTCGGGACTGAATTCCTGTCAGCATTTTTGTCAGAGGGAGCCGTGCACAGTCAGCACGGCTCCCTGACACAAAATTCAGTCACGGACTGAATTTTGTCAGTATTTTTGTCAACAAGAGCCGTGCACAGTCAGCACGGCTCGAACTGACACAAGCAGACTTCTGACATCGAGGTTTCGTGGAATAATTTAATTTGGAGCCGTGCTGAGTCAGCACGGCACGTATAGAATTAGAAGTATCCCATGTCAGAGGTGCATTTGGCGGATGATTTTTTTTTTACGTATATTCTAAGAAATTAGCCGGACGATATTGATATTCCATTTTTTCTTATCCTACTTCCCACCCCCCACTCAACTTATTGCGATTCTACCCTACTTGTAGTAAAGTATTATTAAACGTGCATGAAGCAAATCAAATGTCAACAACGAACAGTTTAGTGCGGATACAGTACCCTTCATATCCTAACAAATATTGTGTGAATGGGTTGGGTGAATAGTGAGTTTGGTCCCTCATTAACACCTTTACGGCGTGGATTCTTTCATCATTTCACACGTATTTTAGGTTCATGGGTTGCAGAAGTAGACTTGGCTTTAGGGTCTTTTGGTTCCATCATAGTCATTCACACACCTACTGCATTATCACATAGCTTAGGTTCCGATTTGGCCTCGTTTTGACAGCCATTTTTCGCGCAAAAATTGAGTCGTTTTTTGTGATCATTTTTTTTATTTTTTTATATATATCAAATCGCTACAATAATTTTTCTATAAAAAATCTAAAAGAATGTAATCCAAACAAGACCTTAGCGTTGCGGTGAAGTTCTGTTTTTTCTTGCTGTTGCATGCTCATTTGTCTTTCTTTTGTCTTTACGCTGGACCAATTTGTTTTACCTACACCAGGTATGGCTTAGTACTCGCTCAGCTACCTTCTTTACGCATATTATCAGTTTTCTGCTTGTTAAACAATAAAAAATTCTACTAAATGGTATAGCGGTTTGTACCAATACGTTGGTAAGGAGTACGAATCACGTGTAAGACACGAATACAATTACTGACATCAAAGCGGTTTAGATCAGGTACATGAGGAGTCAATTTTACCAGGAAACATAAGGCTTTTGTAAGACCCAGATTGAATGGATATAAAGATGATTGAGAGGACTGAAAGTGCAGAGCTTTTGTTTTGGGAATAATTTCAGAAATCTCCCTGAGGTTTCTAATAATTTTACTGAGCTCCCCTAAGGTTTAAAAAATTACACTTATCTCCCTTGATTTAATAGTTTTACTAACAAAACTTTAAAATAATATTGACTTGAACAATTTTTTAAATGAACACCCAAAAATACCCTTGTGGAATGAGTTTTAATTTATTTTCCTATACAATTATAAGATTATTTAGTATAATTATAAGAAAAAGGTATCAAATTTTTCATGTCCATATCTACTATTTAATAAACAACCATAATAATAATTTTATTACTATGATATGATATTTTTAATGGTATTTTATTATAAATTTAGATTTATAAGACAGAAAAGAAAATGTTGAAATAATTCATTTAAAATTTATAAATTTTTGGAAGAGTGAGATTATCATAATTTAGTAGTGCTTTTGGGCCATTTCTTTTTGATTAATTGTTAATTTTAATACCAAAAAATAGAAAACAAAGATCAGAAAAAATATTGGATTACATATAAAATTAATTTGTCAAAAAAATCACTAATTCGACATTTGGTTATAATAGAAACCTAGAGGCAATAATGGTAGTTCTACAGTTTTATTGACAAAAAATTTAAAAAAAAAAGAAAGGAAAAAGAATGAAAAAATAATTTTAAAACTCATTCTAAATACAAGCATATCAAATAAGAGAATTTCATAAAATATTGAGAATAAAATTATTATTTTAAATGATAAGAGAGGTATATATAAATTTTTAAATTTTAGAGGAACTCAGTAAAATTGTCAAAAACCTCAGGAGAGGTTTCAGAAATCATCCGTTTGTTTTGTTATGGTGGGCAGAGTTGGGGAAGTAAAAAGGCAACTTGTTAGTGGTTGAAGCAATTAACGAGAACAATTTGACTTGACGTGCTGCAGAATACTAGGGGTGACAATTTCCGACACGAACCTAACACGAAATTAATGGGTCGAACCCAATGAACCTAAAAAGAAAACAGGTCGATTTCGGGTCAACTCGTGGGTGACCCAATATGACCCGTTTACGAATTAAAAATAATTTAATAAATATAAAAATTATTTTATCTAACTAAACTAAGTTATTTCTTTTTTTCAAAGGCATTAATTACTTAATCCTAAATGAATTTATTTAACTTGTGTGAAGTTGAAATTATTATATTTGGACAAATAATATATTATACTATTTATTACTTTTGTACTGATTTAATTTAATTTATATTTGGTTTGGGATAAAACACTTTTACGGTGTTTAATTTATTTTAGATTTGGTTTGGGATTATTTATTTAAATTTTTATTACTTGATTATGTAATTAGTTTTGTGAGAAATTGATTTTATCAGAAATTATAGTGGTAAATTAATAAATTAAAATTAAGTTTCGGGTCATTTCGGGTCGACCCGCCAACCCGAAATTTTCGGGTTCGTGTCAGGTATCCTGACCCGTTTCGGGTTGGCGGGTCAGGTTCGGGTCAGCGGGTTTTCTGTTATAGATGGGTCTCAACCCGACTCGCCAACCCGAATTTGACCCGATTGCCACCCCTACAGAATACCATGTACAATTGTGTCAGCTTTTTACCCCAAAGATGGTAGAGACTATTAGAGGAGGGTAGCAACTGTTTCTAAATGTTTATTGTCAAAATTTGGTCAAAAAAATGTAAGGTCTAGATTGTATTTTGTACATTATTTTTTATATTATATGTGGGACTCATAAAATTTTATTCTATAATTATGCATTATTGAAAGTAAGTTACACTTTATGAATACAAAGTTACATCTTCTGTATTTTACACAAAATCAACTCGAACGATTTTTCTGACAACTGTTCAGCCCCGTGTCCTGGACTACCAAACCATACTGTACACTAACCTTAAACAATATCCTTATACTTTATAAGAATGAGTTTTAGTCAAACTCATCTTTGAATTTCAACTGCATTAAGGGTTATCTTTGTATTTTAAAGTAGGTATTGATATGTGGTGAAACTTGGAATACAAATAATGGAAGCATGAAATTTTGTTAACTTGGCAGTATTATCTTGCTTGTGCTTTGAATGTGTGGTTATGCATGTGACATTTAATTAATTAGTACACTATTTATGTGTGAAATTACTTTGCCATTTGATATGGCAATTAACACTCAAAGGTTCTACAACTTCGTGGATTTTATGTCATTTTGAATTGGTAATTAAAATTGCAATATCCTGATCATTATGTGAAGTAAAGATATAACGGTTAAGGGAAACGAGAATCTCTCTAATTATCATATAATTACCTCTTAATAACATTATGATAATACGCAATGGTTTTTCTTCCTCTTTTATTTCTTTTTGTTATTACATAATAGCTTGTTGCCTTTTGGGTTTTGATAATCGGGCATTTTTTATTCCAGGTATGACTAATTGTTTTCTTTTTTGTGAAAAAATCTCCCTCTTTTGGCATGCTTATTGATTTTGATTTTGAGGAAAGATCCCGCTGCCATAATCCTGTGATCCTTGGATTTTGAGCATAGCATGAATAAAGAAAGAATTTTGTTCAACATACCATTATTTCAAGTTCCTAATGGACTCGTCAGTATTGTCTCAACCCCCACTACCTCGGAGCTTATCAATAAACTTCAACGAATCAAAATTCTTTCTTTTTGTCTCCCATAACCTACAATCAATTGAATTAATTATTATCTAAGTAACAATTGTTTCTAATTATTTACACATTTATCCATTTGCTTCTTGCTCTTCCTTTTTTCCCCAACATTTGCGAATGTAGGATCTTTCTTCTTCCTAACCTTAAATTGGGCCAGTTATGTATACTACTCTATAAAACTAAGATCAGTTTCTTGTCTTTTCCAATTTTGTTCTAAAGTCATATATTTCTTTGTGTTTCTTATAAGGGTGAAAAAGCCAATTGGAAGGAAAGATATAAAGGTAAAATTAATGCAAATTATTATGAAACTTATGTTGGATGATCATTATCACAATCACGGCCAACTTGTTCCAATTCATCTTCTTTATTTCCGATTTAATTGTATCAAAGTTGTGAAGCTTATAAATTAGAATTTTGCTGATTTAACTACTCCCTTCACTTTAGTACAACCTTCCAATGAGGTATTTTCTGTTCCACCAAATTTTCATTTGCTTGCTTTCACAGAACTCTGTGTATGATTGTTTTCCACTAGCATAATTTCACTATTCATATGGAATTTTTGAAATATATAGTGAATGTTTGATCATCATTGCAGGGTTAGTAGTGAAAATACTGCATCTGCAAGCAAATATTGGGAAATATCATTAACCACTTTCTACTTGTGGCTTCCAACTCCAATTTATGTGTACAATGTCTTCTCATTTTGGTTTCGTGATGGGGTTGTTCTACCAAATAAGCTCTTTTCACATGAGGGTGTTTTTCTATTGTATTTTACCATTACAATTGAGATGTGCTATCAAAGAAGAAACAAATTTTCACATTTTCCTATAGTGTGAATCTTTCAAGAGAGTGTGAAGTGCATTCTCTTTAGAGTTAAATTGTGACAATAGGTCACTTATTCCTTTCAAGAATGCTTTATGAAATAGACACCTTGAACTCCCAAAGAAGTTTTACTCATTTTTGTTTGTCCAATGCAACAAATTTGGTGCTGACATTGCCGATTGCTTTAGGAGAGGCAAAAGTGCAAAAATTATCCTCAATAAATTCTATGAGCTAGCTCTTAACTTCAAGTTATTAGTTCTCAATGGATTTCCATCAATATGAACTCATAAATTTATTTCCTTCTAAAAATCCTGTTTTTGGATCATGTTATGTTCTCTTTTCCTATTGATCAGAACAATTATAAATTCTATGCTCCAATCCACATCATGCTTGATGAGACCAAAAATATATTAGGCATCAACTTGCTTGGATTTTGGATTCTATGTGGACAAAAAACTTAGGGACTTCCTCGATCATAGTTAAGATAGATTGTCTAATACTTCCAAATTATTTGTGTGATACTTTTGAGCTTTCCATAATATATTTATAAGGTTGACCCTTTTCTTTTTGAGTGTCAGGTTTGTCAAAATTGATGTGGATAAGATAAAACTAGGAACAAAGCTAAGGGTTAAAACTTTTTTAATCTTATAATGGTTGTAGTATAAGGATGGGAATTATCTATTTGACATAAAAAAAAAGTTTTTGCTCTCGTTTGTTATGTTGATGTTAAATAATAAAAAGTAATATATTATAGCTTCAACTTTGGATGTTTTCTTATTATGTTATTCAGTTAGCCTTTTTTGACATTTCCTTCTAGTTTCTTAATTAACGTATGTAGAAGAAATACTATGTGCATTTAGAAATTAACTTTATTTTTATGTAGAGTATAAAATGATTTGTTTATGGGTAATTCTATTTCAACTGATATGATACTTCCTTTACATACATGTTTTTTTTAATAACTTATATATGCAACACATTCTATTTTCTCAATTTTATTGTATTTTTCTTAAAAATTATGTAAAACATTTTAAATAGAGGCACCCAATACCCGCGCGTTGTGCGGGCTTTCATCTTGTAGCATGAGAACATAGAAGTGAGCGCAAACAATCGCATCATGAACTTGAGAAAACCATTCGCCTTCAAGTTTGCCTCCAATCTTTCAAGCATCTCATGAGTCATACCAAGCATGTCTTTTCTCTAGAAAATATTTAAACTGCCTGCTAGAAAATATTTGTATAAAATTGCTGTGCTGATATCCCGGCCTAATTAAGTTGTGAACCTTTCCATCATGCACACAATGAAGAGAGGGGTCAACCACTGAGCTTCAGTGGCAATAAAAAGGGACTAAATTCCTATTTAGGTTGTAGGTCGGAGGTTTGAATCTCACTTATTTTGAAAAAATTCAAAAAAGATGATAGAATACTCCTTTGATCTAGTCAGATCTGCATACCTACTAATTTCTTACACAGCCTCTTTAGACTCCTATTTTTTATAGAATATGATAGATTAGATTGTATAAATATTATTATTGTTTGAAAAAAAAAAAAGACGAGAGGGGTCACCTGACTTTCCAAAATAAAAAAACCATTGATTTTTTTAAAAAAATTTTCTCTCAAAGTAGTTCCACTTCCCACGTGAACAACTATGACATCAGCTATCCCCATCCAAGGGGCCCCAAAATAAAAAGAGCAAGCAAAGCAAACGACAAAACAACAGCAATACAAATGTGGAGACCATAATAGTATCATAGTCTCCTGAAATAGAAGATCAAAAATAAAAAGTTTTAGGGTATAAAATTTTTTTTTATGACATTGGAAGTATTTGGACTTTCGGACCCGACTAATTTTCCTAGACAAGAGGACGCCTCAACCTACTCAAAACACAATAACTACGGAACTCGAATTTTGATCAATATTTTAAAGGACTACATGACCGATCAAGTTGCCCGCAGGGGCTTTAGGGTACAAAAGTATTCGCCAGGCAATAACTTGTCGGAGCACATTCTTTGACAAAGCCTAACCAAAGCAATCACATAGCAACCAAACACCCACAAAATTTGACCAGAATACTTTCGTAAAATATTTCGTTGAATATTTCGTAAAATATATTTGCAGAGTCTACACAAGTTTCACATGTGAAGTAGTACAAATCTCGGGTCTATATAAGCGTGTGCTGGCGGCACTTTGCTACCACAACCAAAATCTCACCCTCAAAATTCCTTTCCTTCTCACAAAGTCTACCAACACTTTTTTCCTTCTTACAACCCTCACTCCCATTATTCTCTTTCCTTCTCACAATGGTTAACTTGATAGCCTCTCACATAGTCAAACCAGCAAGGCCAATCCCCACGAAAGTAATGTATTTATCTGAGTGTGATCAAAGTAAACCCTTGACTCATACAACCACCGTCCACTTTTACAAGCCAGAAAATCCAGAATTGCTAAAAGATGCCACTAGGGTTTTGAAAGACTCATTAAGCGAAGCCTTGGCAGCTTTTTATCCTCTTGCTGGACGTTTATACCAGAAAGATGGAGGCCGAGTTGAGCTGCGTTGCAATTCCATGGGTGCTTTACTTCTTGAAGCTCAATCTGAACTCAAAATCGAGGATTTTGGAGACTTTTGCCCAACTCCACAAATCCGCGCCCTGATCCCACCTATAGATTACAATAATACTCCCCTTCATGAGGTACCGCTCCTTCTAGTGCAAATCACAAAGTTTGCCTGTGGTGGTGTTTCTTTAGGCTCGGCCGTGTCACATGTCATTGTGGACGGTCAAAGCGGGTGTCATTTTGTTGCCGAATGGGCAAAGATTGCACGCGGTGAAAAATCTGATGATCAACCATACCTAGATCGTACAATTCTTCAACAATATGAAGAGTACCCACCGTCAATAGCTCCAAAATTACAATACTCGGACTTTTACCCACTACCCGTCCTGATAGGCCAGTCTAGCAGCTTAGAAGAGCGTAAAAAGGCTACTACCTGTGCCATGTTTCAGTTAAGTAAAGAACAAATTGAGCAGCTCAAGAACAACGCCAACAACCACCACGATTTGGTTCACAGAACTAGCAATCAACCCCCATTTAGCCGGTTTGTAGCTGTATCTGCACATATATGGAAGTGCTTATCCAAGGCCCGTATGCACAGGCCCGACCAAGAAACGGTTCTATATGTGACTGTGGATTTTCGCAGTCGGCTTAAACCACACTTGACCGGAAGGTATTTTGGAAATGCTGTCTTACCTGTACCAGCAAGAGCCATAGCAGGTGATCTCCAATCGAGGCCACCAAGCTATGCTTCAAGCAAAATTAAGGAAGCAATAGACATGGTTACAGATGAGTATGTAAGGTCATATCTTGCTTGTATGAAGAATATGCCCGAGGTATCTAGCAGTCGACATTTTCACACTGTTGGTTGTGCACAGGGGTTGTTCTTTGGAAATCCCAATTTGCTTATTACTAGTTGGGTTGGGCTGGACGTGTACAAAGTCAATTTTGGGTGGGGAGAAGCAATTTCCATGACCCCTGGGTCATTAGGTTATGATGGAAGACTCTTCCTTATTCCTGGTCCTAATGGGGATGGATCGTTGATTATCCCACTGCGCCTGCGAGTAGAACATATTAATGCTTTAAGAAGTATTTCTATGAAGATATATAATGATGTAAACTTACAAGGTTGGTTCTAATATAGTTTGTGTAGTTTCATGGGGCTCACTGAAAAGCTTAGTCATATGTAAGTAAACATTAATTGCCACTAACATTTGAATTTATTTGTCGGACAGGGAACCAACGAATTGGCAGCTGCTGGAGAACAGTTTGAAGAGCTATTATTGCAGGCAAACGGGACGTGGATCTTTTCAGAAGTGGAAGATGGAGTAGACGGAATAAAAAATTTGTCTCTTAAGGTAGTAGCAAATAAGGAGACTTTTACTCCCTGTGATAGCTAGTATGACCTTTACGATGTCCCTGGTACATGTTACACGTGACGGTTTTCTGTGCTGCTGACATGTACACATTTATTTTTCCCTAGTACGTGCTGTTGGTATCATGGTACCATTACTTATGTAAGATGGAAAAATGCATTTTTTTCTGTAAGATGGGTCCACTACTTATCGTGGTCCCACTTCCTATGTAATACAATCGTTTAAGCATTTTCAAACCAGGAAGAATTGTCAAACCAAGTGTAATGCCACAATTATTATGTATGCTAACACTAGGCAGGGCTGGCCATATTTCAACCTTTATATGGCATAGTAATTATTTGGAAATTGAAGTATATATAAACTTTCAAGTTGGCTGAAGCAATCAGCCTGACAATTTAGAAGCTATATGCATAGAGATAATTAACTTCTACAATGCATATAAAAGTGCCAAGTGATATATTAGCTGCTTAATTAACAAAAAATTCAACACTAAGTGACATTGCGACTAAATGACAGAAACAAATTAAAAGATAATTCATCTCTTTGATTTTAAGAATTCTCATATTTGTATCTATCATTTAGTAATGTCGTGATTTACAGTCGTTTTTTGTAGGTGAACTTTTAATTAATAACATCTCCTAGAGATTGGTATCTCTCCAATGCTATTTATTTGTCTAACTTAAATTTTCTACGGCACTGCAAATGAAATATATGTAGTTTTAGAAATATGACAGACAATATTCCAGTTTTCCTTATTGGTATTCTACCCTTCCAGTAGTAAAGTATTATTAAATTATTAAACGTGCATGAAGCAAATGAAATGTCAATAACTATGGATTCGTGTTTTGTGAATAAAGAAAATACTGTTGAGATAATCATCCTCAAAAAGAATGTGACAATATTCGAATTTTGATTAGTTGGAACTCAATGCGGTCACCAGATATTGGGACGTATACAAAAAATAAAAAAAAAGGTACATGTTTTCAGTCCTGAATCTTTGCTTATAGCTCTTTCAACATGTATATAAATTTACATTAAAAAATATTTATGCAGTTTTTAAAATATGTCGGACGATATTGATATTCCACTTTTTCTTATTCTACTTCCCACCCCCCGCTCCCCTTATTGGCATTCTACCCTACTTGTTCATTTTCTCTAAAAGTAGTTCGACTTTCCCCCGAGAACAACTATGACGTCAGCTATTCCCATTTAAGGGGCCCCCAAAAAGAAGAGTAAGCAAAGCAAATGACAAAACAACAGCGCTACAAATGTGGAAACCATAATAGTATCATAGTCTTCTAAGATAGAATATCAAAAATAAAATGTTTGAGTACAAAAGCATTGTCAGACAACAATTCGTCAGAGCACATGCTTTGACAAAGCCACATGGACATTTTATTAAGCAAGAAATCACAACCATAAATCTGAGTTGCCAAACTTTGATTAGGCATAGAGATTAAATTTTCTCCAGATAGCAAAAAAATTAGAAGCATGTGGAAAGGAATCAAAACTAAGGAATAGTTTTCTAACTCAATCTACTAAGATTTTATTACAACCACCAAAAATCATAAATGCTAAAATAATTATCAAAAAATAAAAAATATAGCTTTCCATTCCAACGAGCATATTAAATGCTAAAATTGTATATCTCACTATCTTTTTTGCATAATAATAAAGGTAAAAAGCAGAAAAGAAGCCCTACTCCAATAAATTACAACCAACAAAATAGGGAAGGGAAAAAAAAAAAAAGAGAATCAGAGACAAATAAAAAGGAAAAAATTAGATAATTTAAACAAAAGCATAAGAGATTCAGAGGTAATGATCAGTAAAACCATTACACATTAACTAAAAGATGAATAAGAAAAAATTAGAAGAAGAAGAGGGGCAGAGGAAAAATTTGGTTTCAGAGAATAGTGATGAGAGAGAAACACTTGAGGAAAAAAACTAAGAATGAAGGAATGGTCATGACGGTTGAAGCAACGATGAACTATGGAAAGAAAATTAAGAAATCCACAAGAGCCCTAGAAATCTGATAGCTAACTTATTTTACATAATATTTCATTTATATCATAAATATATTTTTTAATTTATTTTTTAATGAGTAAATCGTATATTCACTGACAGTATATATACTATCATCGTTAGATTTATGACACGTATATAAAAATTGAATTTCAAATTCAAATTTTACATAATTGTCATTTATCCAACACTGATAATAAATACATTATTAATGTAAAAAAAATTAATTCTTTTTATATATTTTTATTATTTTTTATTTTATATATATTATATTATAATAATATTATAATAATTATTTTAGATAATACTCTATCCAAACGCACTGCTGGACTCCTCCGCCAGGCCATATCTTTTATCACCTAATCCCAAGATTGAAAATCTTGGGAAGCGTAGGCGGTTATGTTACTTATGTACCTACATTTGGTAGCAGCAGACGCGATGCCATAGCTGTTTGTACCTTGTAGTGAAAGGGCAGCACCAGGCCTTGTCACATAAGTACATGTGATATTAATAAAAGTCTGATAACCAAAGTACATGCATCCATAGTACACGTAACCCAAAACAAAAGCGGGGTCTGATAACAAAAGTCAAAAGTACACTACTATGGTGAAAAGCCTAAGGAAACACACGCACATATTTGTCCGGAAACAGTTCAAAGCCAAGGTCCATAGGACTAAAAAGGTACAATGAATTGATAAAGGGTAAATCAGTGACCTACTCTGACAATCCCAATTCAAGGATTGTACTCCAAGCTGAATGAATGATTTACCTTGCATGCCAAATACTAAAAAAGCCCTTTAGGAGACGGACGAAGAACTTCCCAAAGATGAAACCAAAAGTCCTTTTTGTTGTATATGTAGGATGAATGTGAAGATAAATCTAATAGCTTACAATTGAATGAAGAACGATGCAAATATTTAAGGATTCAAGAACTAATAAACCCTTAAGGCAGTTCAAGAAATTATTTGTCACATCCTATGTTGTTCAAATAATATATCTTTACTATTTCACAAAGTCGTAAACTTTTGTCGAAATTTTATTTTATTGAAAAGTTTTCAAAATAAATGAAAGGAGAAATTCCTGAAAAGAATACACTAAGTTTCTATTTAATCAAGTTGGCAAAAGAATTTCTTTGAAATAAATATTGCAAATTTCTATTTACACACACTCTCTCTCTCTCTCTAGCACTTTTTTTTGGTTGGTTTTTCTCTACACATTCTGCAAAGTAAACTTTTCCCAAAACAAAAATATTGAGTGTTGCTTTCCAATCTAAAAAAAAAAGAAAAATCAAAATTAAAAAGTAAGTGGATTTTTTTTGGGCAAAAAAAAAAAGTTTGAGTGAACTTGAATTAGTAGTAATACATTATCTAGCTGAAATACAAATCAAAGTTATTGATTATTCAATCAAGCTCATTCAAAATTGGTTTGTCAACTAATGCTGTTGGACGTGAGCTTGAATTAGTAGTAATTAAGATTTCAAAATTGATTTGACACTGATGAAACTTGAAATTCATCTATAAGGAATTTAAGTTACTAGAAGTTGACCTCCTAAAAAGTTTGAGACTCGAACAATTAACAAGTCAAATGTAAATCAAAATTCTATACTTGTTAAAATAAACAAACATGCCAACTAGCTCATTTTGATTAGTTTTGTTTACATGCCTAGTAACTTAGGACCAAAACATCAAAAATTACACTTGCTCCTATTATGAGGTTCCATTAAAACCATACACAAACAAACCAGTTTTTACTTGAATTTTTCTCCTAGTTGAACTTCTAAGTACATAATTGAGCGAAATACGTCTTGGTGGATTAAATAAGGGCCACAAGTATCGTGGTTTTGTAATGACCGAAAGAGACACAGGAAAAGGTCTTGCTTTTTGCGTCTAATGAGATGAACCATTATAAAATTTAGCCGTTGGAAAAATTTTGCCCAGCAAACTAGCCGTTTTCAACGTTCATTTTTTTGCAATTGTGGAGTCCATTTTTTCCAACGTTCATTTGAGGTATCACATATTTGTTTAATGTTCTGCATAATTATTTTTCAAAAAATAACAATATATTATTTTTGAGAGATAGAAAAAGATATATTGTTCAAACTTAGAAATTAATAATATTATTTTTAGAAAATAAAAAATTCAAAAGGTAAAAAATTTAATGAAATTTAATACTTTATTTTTTAAAAATAACAAAATTATTTTTAAAAATTACTTTATTTATTTATGGAATATGAGTTATGCATTATTAAAATAAATATTTGATTTAATTGTGGATCCATACTATTATACTTTGTGGAGTGTAATCCATTGTGAGTAAAAGTGTAATAAAAGAGAAGAAAGTGAAATATTGACGTGGCATAAGTGTAAACCATTGTGGATGACGTGCGTACCTGGCGACACTTTGCTACCACAGCCAAAATCTCACCTTCAAAATTTCCTTTCCTTCTCACAAAGTCTCCCAGCTGCCATACTTTTTTCCTTCTTACAATTCTCACACCCATTATTCTCTTTCCTTCTCACAATGGTTAACTTGATAGCCTCTCACATTGTCAAACCAGCAAAACCAATCCCCACGAAAGTAATGTTTTTATCTGAGTGTGATCAACGTGTACCCGTGACTCATGCAACTGCCGTCCATTTTTACAAGCCAGAAAGTCCAGAATTGCTAAAAGATGCCACTGAGGTTTTGAAAGACTCACTAAGCGAAGCCTTGGTGGCGTTTTATCCGCTTGCTGGACGTTTATACCAGAAAGATGGGGGCCGAGTTGAGCTGCATTGCAATTCCATGGGAGCTTTACTTGTTGAAGCTCAATCTGAACTCAAAATCCAGGATTTGGGAGACTTCTGTCCAGCGCCACAAATCCGTGTCCTGATCCCACCTATAGATATCAATAATACTCCCCTTCATGAGGTACCGCTCCTTGTAGCGCAAATTACAAAGTTTGCCTGTGGTGGTGTTTCTATAGGCTTGGCCGTGTCACATGTCATTGCGGACGGCCAAAGCGGGTGTCATTTTGTTTCCGAATGGGCAAAGATTGCACGTGGTGAAAAATCTGATGATCAACAATTTCTAGATCGAACAATTTTTCAGAAATATGAAGACGATCACCCATCATCAACAGCTCCAAAATTACAGTACTCGGACTTTTTCCCACTACCCGTCCTGATAGGCCAGTCTAGCAGCTTGGAAGAGCGTAAAAAGGCTACCATCTGTGCCATGCTTAAGTTAAGTAACGACCAAATTGAGCAGATCAGGAACAAGGCCAACGACCAAGATTTGATGATTCACAAAACTAGCAATCAAAGGCCCTTTAGCCGGTTTGTAGCAGTATGTGCACATATATGGAAGTGCTTATCCAAGGCCCGTATGCACAACCCCGCCCAAGAAACGGTTCTATATGTGAATGTGGATTTTCGCAATCGGCTTAAACTACCCTTGGCCGGAAGGTACTTTGGAAATGCTGTCTTACCCGTACCAACAAGAGCCATTGTAGGTGACCTCCAATCGAGGCCACTAAGCTATGCTTCAAGCAAAATTAGGGAAGCAATAGAGAATGTTACCGATGAGTATGTAAGGTCATATCTTGTTTGTATGAAGAACATTCCGGAGGTATCTACCAGTCCATATTTTCACACCGTTGGTCGTCCGCAGGGGTTGTTCTTAGGAAATCCCAATTTGATCGTTACGACTTGGGTTGGTCTGGGCTTGCACAAAGCCGATTTTGGGTGGGGAAATGAAATTTTGTTGACCCCTGGGTCAGTAGCTTATGATGGAAAACTTTTCCGTGTTCCTAGTCCTAATGGAGATGGATCGTTCTTGATACCATTGCGGCTACAAGTAGAACATATTAATGCTTTTAAGAAGTATTTCTATGAGGATATATGATGATGTAGACTTCCAAGGTTGGTTCTAGTGTAATTTGTGTAGTTCCATTGGGCTCGCTAAAAAGCTTAGTCATATATAATGTAAACTTTAGATGCCACTAACATTTGAATTTATTTGTGGTACAGGGAATCTACAAATTGGCAGCTGGTGGAGAACAGTTCAAAGAGCTTTTATTGCATACAAACGAGACGTGGAACTTTTAAGAAATGGAAGATGGAGCAGAGGGTACCCAAAAATTTGTCTCTAAAGTAGTAGCAAATAAGGAGACTTTTACTCCTTTGAGACAGCTAGTATGACGTTTACGATGTCCTGTTTCTTAAAAATAAAAAAAGAATTAATCTTGTATGTACTGGAAGTGAATACATTAATGAGTATGGATACTTGTTATTTCATCTCAATTCGAATTTGACTCTCAATTTTAATTTATACATGTGTTGTATATATTCATGTCTATTAGTGTATATATTGTCAATACATGATCTTTTCAATGAAATTGTTACTTTTTAGTGTCAATCTATGAAACTTGCTTCCTACACAGTAAAATTTTAAGTATGGTGATCAATGCGTATTAGGTACTTAATTGCCATATTCCAGCCCATAGCAAAGAAAAAGATATACTACAGCCTAACCGGGAAACTTGTAATTGCATAATGGCATGTTGACTACTAGGTTAAGCTAAGAATGGAGTAGCTTTGGAAGCACCGTTAGGACTTTTAATAGGGCCAAGCAAGCCCGAGCTCAGCTCGTTTGGCACAAAAAAAAACCCGATGAACCCGACCTTTTAGTGAACCGGTGTGAATTTGAGCCTAAAAATTAGATTCGAATTAAATATGACACGAACTTGGGTTTCATTAGGCTCAAATCCGATATAGACTCGACCCTTAAATTACCTATATATATAATGATATATATAATATTTATATTTTGATATTATATATAATTATATAATCAAATATATTATTACTAAATACTAAATATATACAAATTACAAAACACAAAAATACATTTGAAAACTCTTTTACTAGCTTCTTGAGAGTGAATATTGGTAATGGATAACTGAAACTTTAGCTTTTCTTATTGGTTGAGTAAATTTTTGTGTTGGCATAATATTGGTTGATTTTGTTTTGGTCTAGAAACACAAATCATCAAACATATTTGGATTCAAGTCATAAAATTATGAAGAAGTTCCAACCTTTGAAGATGTATTGGCTTATGACCACATGTTTTATTACTATTTTTCATGTATTTTGAACGAATTAGATATAAATATTGTTAAAAAATTCTTGGTTTATGTACCTTTTAAAACCTATTACTTGTTCATGTTTAATTTTAATGTTGTAGTCTTGTGAATGTTAAATTAGTTTTACAACTTAATAGTTATAGTAATTATATTAAGAAAATTGAGGAGCAATAAGTGAGTTTGGGTTAAGCCTGAATAAGGCTTAAAACTCGAATATTTTGTGAATTAGCTATGATTATCACATTTATTAATCCGAAACTCATGACCCGAAACTCTAAAGTGTTTCAAATTAAATGAGTTGAATCTGAACTTACAAAAACCCGACTCATATGGCCCGATTGACAGGCTTAAGCACCATGGACACTAGAAAAAATGATCAACCATGCGCTTGAATTTATTTAGAGAAAAATGGTGACCATGAAATCTTCCCCCCCCCCTCTTATGCAATAGCATTTATAACCTATCTTACCCTAGTCTAAGGGGAAGAAAGAGTTCAAGGGAGCTATATGAGGGATAAGAGGGAAAGAACCCATATAGAGGAAGAGTGGAGGCGGGAGTGTGCTCCGAAGGTGCGAGGGAAAGTTTCTCCTGGGATTCTCGTGTTTTTTTGCGGAGATGACGAGTATACAGGCGGAGTTGAAAGTGCTGCTTTATGGTGTTAAGTTACCTCTTTCTCAGGGCTATTTCACTTTGCACTTAGAATTAGATTCCTTGTTACTTGTCCAGATTATTCAAGGAAAAGCAAGGTGTCCGTGGGGCTTGTAGAGGGATTTACAAGAACTGCTGCTTGCTAGAAGCTATTTTATGGAGGTATCACATTGTTTTCATGAAGCGAACAAATCTGCCGACAGATTGTCAAATGTTGGAGTAACTACAATGTATGAGTCGTTAATTGATTTGCATGGACTGGTGAGAGGAGACATTTCACTTGATCAGCTTGGTTTTTCGAGTTTTCGAAGAATTAGAATATAAGTATTTCTCTTTGTTCTGTGCTTATTTGTTCGTACTTTTTGGAGGTAAGGCCTAGCCCCCTCAGTGAATTCTGTGATTTTATAATTTTTTTTAAAAATAAAAATTTGGGCTGGCATCCTACCCTCGTGTGCAGGATTTGCCTTTAAAAAAAAAGAGAGGAGTACACTACTGGACATCCTTTTGATTTTTTTTTAATTTTACGTTTCAAACACCTGACTTATAGTCCAAAAGGAATTTAAATTCCTTCTCGATCATCAACTTGGTGCAGAGTTCCCTTCATGTCTTTTAGCTTCTACATTGTGCACTTAAGAACCATTCCTGTTCGTCTTGTCTCAAATTTAGAACTGCCTCAAAAAGAAAAAGAATAATCATGCAAAGTTAACCTTGTTTTTTCCAATTTTGATACATAGAACTCTTTTGATTATTTTCCAAGTCTTTAAGTTACTTTACCATGTCATAATTCTCTCTCTCTATTTTTTTTTAAAAAAATTGCTTACATATTTGTAAATTCCTTTTTGGCTAATTGCCTTTTTCTCACAAAAAGATCACCATCCAATTTATCAACTTAAAAGGGGGTCTTTATAATCTCTATATTTTTTTAAAAAAGGAATAATTTCAAAAATTTTAAGTGCTATGGACTTGTTCTTTTTTTTTCCCAAAAAAAAATGGTACAGTTAAACCCCTATATACATAGAGATAATTAACTTCTATAATGCATATAAAAGGGCCAAGTGATGTCTTAGCTGTTTAATTAACGAAAAATTCGACACTAAGCGACATTGTGACTAAATGACAGAAAAAAATAAAATTATCTATTGCTTAGTAATGTCCGGATTTACTGTCGCTTTTGTAAATGGGTTCTTAATTAACAACATCTCCTAGAGATTGGTATTCGAATGCTGTTCACTTGTCTAACTTAAATTTTCTAAGGCACTGCAAATAAAATTATAACTTCCAAGTTTTTTGTCAAGCAAAACTATAGTTCATTGATATGAGCTAGAAGGTTTCTAAAAGAGAATGAAATCTCAAGTACATAAATCTATACTACACAACCAACTAAAACACTTCAAAAAAATTTAAAATTTGAGTTAATCTTATAGATACTAATTGTGTATTTATATCACGATTTAATGTATGATACATATGAAATTTAAGTTTAAATTATGTGTCAACCATTTAATGATAAAAGTGTGTATATACTGTCAATACATAGAAAACTAATTCATTTAATTTTGACAAGCACCTATTTACAAAATGTCCAGCAAGCGAGAACATATCCATCATATGCCCAAAACCATGTTATAAATGCACAATTATGACCGTTCGATATTTGTTTGGCATTTTGGACTCCTCATAGCCTCGGGCAACCTTAAAATAGTTGTACAAGATCCAGTAAAACTCGTCAGCCAGTTGCATGTCAAATATAAATTTGAATATATATTTTTTCAATAAATATTGGGTCAAGTGACTAGATGTTTGATACCCTTAAGCAAAGTTTTGGATTCGAGACTTGTGAATAGAGAAAACATTTGCATGTTTGGATTATAAATTATTTGAGATAATTTTGTGAAAAAGTACTGTAATACTTTTTTGATATGATGTATATGAGATAAAAAAGTGATTAGAAAATGTGTTGATGATACAAGCAAATCAATGTATATAAATAAGGTGTAAATAAAGTGAAATAATACACAATCCAAACACACTCCTAATCAGTCGGGAGAAACGTACTTAGAAAAAGATCCGACATTGATTGACTCCTAATTAGTCGGGGCACAGTGAGATCACCAGACACCGAGAATATACACCCCAAAAAAAAAGTAGTCGATCCCCAAAAAAGGATATGACAATGTTGAGATAGCCCGCAGTTTTGATCATTTTCAATAGCGCGTAACTTTGGTTGCACACAGCGTAACTTTATTTGCACAACGTGTAACTTTAGTACAAAATTTTGCGGGTCCCACATACATTGTGAAAATCGATGTACAACTAGTAATCTGGACCGCACATTTTTTTCGGCCAAAATCTGACCATGAACAGTTCAGGAGCGGTCATTCTGATGACCGCTCCTGCCCCTCATCCGGCCCACATTGCCCTTATTGGCAATCTACCCTACTTGTAGTAGAGTATTAATAGACGTGCATGAAGCAAATGAAATGCCAACAACCGATAGTTTAGTGCAGATACAGTACCCTTCATATCCTATCCCTATCCTAATAAGAGTGTGAATGGGTTTGATGAACAGTGATTTTGGGTCCCTCATTAACACCTTTACTGTGTGGATTCCCTCATCATTTCACACGTATTTTATGTTCATGGGTTGCAGAAGTAGACTTGGCTTTAGGGTCTTTTGGTTCCATCATAGTCATTCAGACACCTACTGTATTATCACATTGCTCAGGTTCCGATTTAAACACTTAGCAGTGTGGTGGAGTTTTGTTCTTTCCTTGCTGCTGCGTGTGATGAATTGGAGCAGTTCATGAAACAGTCAGGTCAATGAGTAGAAAATACATTCATGCTCAAGTAAATTGGGGAACTGCTATTCTGGTGTTTGTCTGGACCTTTTTGCTGCAGCAAATATACAAGAAATCTGTCTGTTGCTTCTTAGATGAGCCTAGTAAATATGCTACCTAACGACATCCCTTTTTTGAGGCCAAACAAGCCTTGTAACTTTTAATAGCCTTCCAATACGACTTAATGAAGGCCACAAGTAATTATCCTTCATGGATCAGTATAAATATATGTAAATATTATCCAAAAACAGACTCAAAAATTTGAATCTGGGCACCCTCACACGTCGCGCGAGACCCAAGCAAACTAGTATATATATATACTAGGGGGCTGCCCCGCGCAATGCGCGAGCACTAGGTAGGAGAGTATAATTTTGCTAAAGTTTGGTTTGCGGTTTGTAAATGTGTGTTGAATAAAATGGTTTTAAAAAGTTAGTTAAGAGAAAAGAGGTTTTGGTTTAGATGGATGAATAATTAATAGTTAATTATTTGTACGTGTAGGGGGGATTATTAATCCTTAATTTGTATGTGTATATATTAAATTAATAT